>JARQWZ010000211.1:0-25000 GCA_033150135.1 Gobio occitaniae
CAGTTAAATTGTGGGCTCCTGACACTCAGTATGCACTAAAAATACAGTTACGTGTGCAGTAAGTTAAACATTTTGTCACTGGTGAGTCAAATATCCAAATGTCAATTTAATATATTTCTGTAAGATAAGCTATCCAGTGTCGCCGATGACGTTCTCCTTCAGTGTGCGTACGTTCTCAGAGTAATGAGACACGCTCTGTCTAACTGCCTGATCCACTTTTATGTCCTTAAACACTCGTTTTTTGGGGGTTGACAGCTTATAAAAACTTATTTCTGGGTTTATTAGCTTGTTTGCTGTACACCTTAAGTCATAAATGACAAGGAGGCAGCCTATCGCTGTCTCTGTCATCTCCTTCATCTCTCTGATTGGCTTTAGGTCTATCCAATTGCGCCCAGAGGCATTTGAGCGACGTCCGTTGGTGACGCCCCTTTGGAAATGAAGTGTCTATGAAGCTTTGCCAGACCCTAACTCAGTTACTACTGAGAATGGTCTGGTTTTAACCAGGCTAATGTCAGTGTAATTATAAGATTAAAAACAGGTTATGATATGTCTTTCTATGTTTTTTTTTCTATCATTGACGTCAACTTCTCATATTTTTTTTTAATTAATGTCTAAAAATATAAAAAAAGGCAAATAAAAAAATAAGGCCAGAGGCCCGGCCCGGCCCGCATGTGAACTATGACGTGAAAATTGGCACGAAGCCCGGCCCTAGGGGCATAAAAAAGTCGGGGCCCGTCGGGCTGAAATGCAGGGCTCTAATGTGAACAGACACACCCTAATACTTCAAATTCACCATGAACTGACATAGAGTACAGAGTGTAGTTTCTTTGAGTCATCAAAAAAAATTCCCCCTGTATTCCCTAAAGAGAACAAAATGGTAACTTTTAGATGCCTTTATCTGAGAGCTGAGAGGATGTTGCAGTACACTGTCATATAGATCAGTGGTTCTCAGACCCTCCTCTCTGCAGATTCTGTATGTCTCCTTCACCTGATGCACTCAGTTGAGTTCATAGAACCATGTTCTGATGATGAACTCCTCATCTGAATCAGGTGGATTAAAACACGAGACATACAGCATATGCAGAGCGGTGGGTTCCTAGAACTAAGGTTCAGAACCACTTGTAAAAATAACTGTACATGTCTAGCATATATACTACGATTATAAGTGTTTAGTGGTAATTTTATGTTTTTATAGCATGGATGCATCTAAAGAAGATTCGTCCTTGGGAAGACTTGCAAACGATGAGACGAGAAATCCTACTTGCAAAATGAGAACTGTTGAAGTGAGCAGAAAACCTCACCTGTGTCTGTTTGCTGTACGAGACATTCTACCAGGAGAGGAAATCACTTACAATTATGGAGACTCAGATTGGCCATGGCGAGTCAAGGTACTATCAATAAAATGCTGAAGAGATTGATCAGTAATTCATGATAATCTTTTACTCTAATTCTGATTAGTTACCATGTGATTGTGGTCTCGTATTTCTCAAGCCTTTGAATAAAGCATCAGCAGAATCCACTGATAAAAAGCCAGCCAGCAGTTTGCGCCCGCATAAATCGGTAAGTCCACTTTTAAAACATCTGTATCATTATTCTATATTATTGACTCTTTTAGCATAGAGTTGTGTGTGGACTGATAGATAAAGTGTAGGACAGCTAGAGGAATGAACATGAACAAGTTTTTTTGTCCTTAACAAATATTCTGATTTTGATATTCACTGGTTTCTTTTCTGACATGCAGCCCCATTGTGCAGCTTCTGTTTCCTCTCCTGAATTGGACAATGTGAACAGCAATGATAATCATAAGCAGTCAGGCAAAGCAAGAACATCAAGGAATAAAACGGTAACCATCTCAAATATGCAGCAACTATCTACTGATGTTTACTGCCAGCTAGTTAAAAGTGCAGTAATGATTTCTGAGAAACACTTAATATTTGAAATCGACACCCAAACAAACACACCCCTCCCTTCATTGCTCCGCCCCCAAAATAATGAACACGCAACTCAGGCAACCACTATCAGCTGGTGCTCAGGTGTTCAAATTGAAAATATCTTTATCGCTGGCAAACCACAGAATGGTTTGGTTATAGTTGATTTGTAGGTGCAAATCCACTTCATCCAGAACCTGTATCATTTGAAATGTATTTACCCAAACTTAAATGTACCCAAAAAAAAAAAAAAAGAAAGAAATTATTTAAAGCTGCAGTCCTAGTTTTTCATCTTTGTCGCCATTTCTGTTCAAAATTTGCAATTGCAGTCATTCGTGGAATTATCAACTTTACGTGGGTTGTGCTTTGACACGGCACAGGATTCATTCGGATGAATCCAATATTTTGAGGAGAACGCGCTGCTGTCAGTCACCGCGTCGGTGTGGATACTGTCATTCGCAATTACAGATTATTTACATTTACATTTAAATTTATGCATTTGGCAGACGCTTTTATCCAAAGCGACTTACAGTGCACTTATTACAGTGCATTATACTTTTTGGAAGTATGAGTCATGACCAACATAAGAATGTTCACCGGAAAATGACACTGAACAAGTAAGTAACATCCACTTTTGTTCTGACCAACTAAGGGGAAAAGCATTGCAGTAAATCACACTGCTTAAATCTAACGATCGCTTGTCATATCACGTCAAACCGTGCAAACTATACTTTGTTCTCAATTTGTTAATGTTAACAACATCAGCATTGCGTGATTACATTTAATGCCCTTCAGACATTTATCCTTGTTTTCGCGTGGGCCAGGCGGTTGCACTCTCTTTTTATCTGTAGCCACTCCAAAAGTCCAAAGTGTTTTGCATTTTACAACGGGTGAAACTCAGTTGTCACTGGTGATTGTTGTTTGAACATTTCTGGATCCGCCATCAAATTAATAAGTTTAATTATATCTTAATTTCACGTTTAGCCCTGCTGTGAGAAAAGGTCATAAAATCTCCACCTCCATCATCCTCACATACAATACAATATATATTTGAAACTCCTTCTCTATGTGTACAGAAGTGACGTAATGACACAAAAAATGCTTGAATCTCCCACGGAAATCCACTAGTACCACTGGAATTAAAAACATTATTACAGGCTTACCGTTTTGAATCGAGCTAAGGCAAGCAGAGAGTTTTGAACACTGGCTGGTTATGTACTTGCTCAAACATTTATTTTGGATAATTTTTAACCTAAAAAAGTTATGGACAGCAGCTTTAAATGGTATGGAGTAAATTTAGCACCTTACTACTAGGGCTGTAATTTTTTTTGAAAAATCGAATTCGAACGGATATCAAATATCAAGCAATGTATTCGAATATCTACAAGCGGCAAAAAATGTTGTCATTGCGGTCGGTGTAGGCAGTTGGGTGCGCAAGGCCCCATGTCTCGTGGTGGTGTGCAGTGCATGGCTTTAGCGCGCGCGGCTCCGCATCCGAAGATGCACGACTGCAAGCCGAATCTGGCCGAGCATGTACATCTCACAGCACCGGCACCCAGTTCTTGCGTCTAAATTAGTTGCTTACATTAACAACATGAGCCTACAATAGCAGACATAAGCCCTTTAAATAAAAATAAATGGCCATGTTTAATAAAAAGATTCACAAAACTAAATAAAAATGTTTAGATAATATGTAAGATAACGTTAATATAGTTGTAGGTTACATTCTCATATCCATTTTTTTCTTCTAATGTCACAACAAAAAATCTGGTGTACTGCTTTACATGATTCTTTTGTAGTGTGGTTTTAGTGAACTTAAGTGTTCTTGTACTAAAATAAACATCCACGGGTGTACCTTACTTCTCACCGCTGATTCCTGATGGTTTAGAGGACAATTGCACCGCGTCGTACCCTGTCGTTTCAAAGAATAGTAGGCCTATACCGGCGAGCACGCCGAGAATGCCTAGTCCATTTGGGGAGGCGCGCACGCAGTCAGCGGAGGCTCGTGCTGCGGAGGCAAGCGAAAGTATAAACAAATGCGGGGCTACAGATTAGGTGTCCCTAAAGAACCCACTTATCGTGTCGTTCCGCATTACATTCATTCATTTGCACGCAAGTTTTATTTATTTTGTTCCTGCGGTGGAGAACACTCGTTCGAAGTGCACAGACGTGCCTGGCACACACAGGTATTTGCGCGTCGATGTTGAGAGAAGTAGGTATTTGTTACAGTCTGTGTCTCTCAGTGCAGTGTTGCTGTCTGCGGAGAGAGGAGGTTCCGGCATTTAGTTTTTAATCTCCTTATGGCAAACAATAAAATAAAAAAACAAACGGTCTAATCATAGACTGTAAAAAATGTGCTACATGGCACTTTAAAAACCGGATAGTTTATTTATAGTTTGATTACGGATATTTCACGTCATGTTCGAATGCATATTCGAATATCGAATAAACAGTGACAGCCCTACTTACTACCTTCTAGCCGAGGAATAAGAGTCTTATCTAGCCAAACCAGCGACCGTTTTTTAACAAAAATAAACAACTTGTTTTCTCATCCAACTTCAAAATCATTCGACATCATTGTTTAAATGGCGTTTGACTCTGTCTTTGCACGTTCGCTTTGTAAACACTGGATCAGTACTTCTGCCTACCTTCCGCATGACCTTTCAACGTGATTACGTAATGTGTGACGCATTACAGCTAGTGCAAGCCATTTATGGTTAAAAGTATATAAATGTTTAGTATTTTTATAAAATTGCTGCTGGTTTGTCTAGATGCGACTCTTATTCCTCGGCTGGCATCGTGTCGAGACTTTGAAGCTGCACTGAAACTCACATTTGGACCTTTATCCCATTGGACTCCATTGAAGTCACTATATGGTGTAAAGTCCTGGAATGTTTTACTCAAAAATCTTAATTTCTTTTTCACTAAAGAAAGAAAGACATGAACATCTTGGATGACGTGGAGGAGAGTAAACTATCAGGAAATTATTTATGAAGTGAACTAATCCTTTAACTAGTTATTTGTTCAGTGTTTTAATGTCTGAACCAATGTAACTCTTAATGTGACTATTGTCACAATTTGTATGTAAAGTTTGTATAAATGTTTGGTTAGAGTTTTTTATTTCATTACTTTATTAATGATCTTTGCTTTGAAATGTGCAAAACATGTTTCTTTATTTTTTGATCACCCCTACAGTGTGTTTGTTCTTGTCTTATATGGGTGCCACAGTTTTCAATATTGTTAAAGTGCATTCTATTCTTATTTAAGCTAAATACCTCTTATTATATCTGCAGAAGCAGTTTCAATCAAGACTGTTACAGTCATCCTCAGTCGCATCCACATCTGATGCACCCTCTTCATCTGCACCTTGTGCTTTGTTCACCTCTATAATGGCCTTATCAACCTCATGCCCTCCTGCCCTGTCCTCATCACCGTCAACACCTCCTGCGCCACCCATGTCACCTTCAACCTCGGCTGTGCAGCCCTTATGCTCCTCATCCTCGCCTGTGCAGCCCTTATACTCATCCTTGCCTGTGCAGCCCTCATCGCCTTCTCATGTGCAGCCCTCATCATCCTCGCCTCTGCAGCCCTTATGCTCCTCATCCTCGCCTTGCGCAGCCCTCATCGCCTTCTCATGTGCAGCCCTCATCATCCTCATCTCTGCAGCCCTTATGCTCCTCATCCTCGCCTGTGCAGCCCTTATACTCATCCTTGCCTGTGCAGCCCTCATCGCCCTTCTCATGCGCAGCCCTCATCATCCTCATCTCTGCAGCCCTTATGCTCCTCATCCTCGCCTGTGCAGCCCTTATACTCATCCTTGCCTGTGCAGCCCTCATCGCCTTCTCATGCGCAGCCCTCATCATCCTCATCTCTGCAGCCCTTATGCTCCTCATCCTTGCCTGTGCAGCCCTCATCGCCTTCTCATGCGCAGCCCTCATCATCCTCATCTCTGCAGCCCTTATGCTCCTCATCCTCGCCTGTGCAGCCCTTATACTCATCCTTGCCTGTGCAGCCCTCATCGCCTTCTCATGCGCAGCCCTCATCATCCTCATCTCTGCAGCCCTTATACTCATCCTTGCCTGTGCAGCCCTCATCGCCTTCTCATGTGCAGCCCTCATCATCCTCATCTCTGCAGCCCTTATGCTCCTCATCCTCACCTCTACAGCCCTCATCACCTTCTCATGTGCAGCCCTTATGCTCCTCATCCTCGCCTGCACAGCCCTTATACTCCTCATCCTCACCTGCACAGCCTTCATCGCCGCCTTCATCATCCTCATCTTCACCCTGTGCTGCATCAACACCTGTGGTTCACTCATCACAGGCGTCTGAGACCCCCTCATTAAGGGAGGTGGGTAGATTCATTTTTGGACTGGTAGAACTAACAATAGATTATATGAAATTATATATTATTTATATTTATTTGTATTTCTCCTCTTCCAGATATCCTCTTTAAGGCCATCAAGAAAAAGACAGGTATGTGTCTTGCCATGTGATAATTTATACGCTCAATATTTTTTGCATAATCATGGCTTTGCTTGCCAGTATCCGCAAATGATGAAAAGTAATGTTACATGATCCACTGCCATACCCACTATGCCCTAGGGATGGGACGATACACTAAAACTCACGATATGATGCACCTCGATATGCCAGGGTCACGATACGATACGTCACGATACGATATCAAAAAAGGAAAAAAAAAGACAAAAATATTACTGTATAACAACAACTTATTGCCAAATCATACACAACCACGCAGGTTAGATCGATGTATCTCCGTGGCAGCAACCACACAGTGTGTGCAAACACTGTCTCTCTTTTAACAGTGTGTACTTTTTGTAATAAATAGATTTTGAAATTCAAAATCCTCTATCTCTCTCTCTCTCTCATAAGTTATGTTTAACGGAATGGCTACTGTTGCTTTTCAACAAATCATTTGCACAATATTTCCGTCATTTTTCTATCTGAAGCTATAGCTGCAACATTGAAAGCTCCGGTCTCTGTGTTAAGCGCAAAGGCTCACGTGATTGCCGCCGGCTCGGGATAAAACTCATGCGGACAGTCGTGCCGTGTACCAGCTGCTTTGACGTGATTATCATTTTAACTGACTCGTAACGTGTGCAATATCTCACGACCTCCCGAGTGTCCGAACTCGCACCGTGTACGCCCGCCTTTACACACAGTTTTAGTCTTGTCAGTTACTCTATTGCCGTCTTTGTCTTTTTTAATGAGAAAGCCAAAATACTGCCAGACATGACTTGTATCCAGGCGGAGCGTCCTCAATTTCGACCTCATTTGACCATGGTCGGCTGTTTGGGAGCAAGGCAGTTGGTACTAATGCTATTTGTTAGCTCGCTGTAGACTGCAGTGTTGTTGTTGCAACATGCGCTGACTTGACGTGACGACGTACCGCACCGTTCCCCGGATATATATTTTTTCATTTAGTTTTACCCTGCTTGATCAGCAGATGGTCCTGCCAGCCTGCCACCATAGACTGTATGTCAGCCCTATATACATACACACACATATAATACACTAAATTATCTATATACTACGCAAATCATGCAGCAGTGCCATCTATCTTTATTTCGCGATCCATTTTTTTTCGACCTCGATGCGTTTCGTCACGTTATTGTATCGCGATATTTTGTCAAACGATATTTCGTCCCATCCCTACTATGCCCACATACTACCTGTTCTGTTAGATTTTGGCAGTGGTGTACTCGTGTGATCACTAAAAAATATAATTGAAAAAAAACACAAACCATTTTGTACTATTTGAGTAAGTGTTAAATTCTCTCAATCAGTATTCAGGAAGTGTCCGTCTGTGATACAGACTACAGCGATGTCACAGACTACAGCGATGTTGACTACATACCAAAAAATCAGCTCAGATGATTCGGATGGTAGTTCTTCTGGACATGACATGGTCAAAAGTGCTTTGATACATCCAATATCTCCCAAAGAGGCAGGTAGTTTATCTGATCAATTTATGACCGCACCATCACCAAAAAAGATGAAATGCCAATCTAAAGAGACAAACACCTTATCTGGTAATAAGAGTTTTATTCAGTCAATGCCATCACCAAAGCAGGAACGCAAGTCGTACAACAAAAAGCAGTATTGCCTTTATTGCTGTAAGCCATATTCAAAAATGGCCAGACACCTTGAGTTTGTCCATCGCAACGAAGTGGGGGTTGTAAAGGCAGTAGCATTTCCAAAACATTCCAAAGAAAGACGAGTCCAGTTAAACCTCCTTAGAAAAAAGGGAAACTTTGCCCACAACACCGATGTGGTGAGACAAGGACATGGGAGATGATTGCCTGCTACCGACCAAAAAATAGACAAAGAGCCAAAGAATTTATTCACTGCATATACTGCCAAGGGCTTTATAACAAGCGCAGCCTTTGGAAACATATCAAAAAACTGTCCCCTGAAACCAAAAAATGATGATGCCCAGGGCAGGAAAAGAGTTCGATCCATGTGTGCTCTAAACACACCAGTCGGCTTAGAAGTGAGCAATGGATTCAAGAAAATACTGTCCTTTATGAACTATGATGAAGTTTCGCGTGCAGTTCATTCTGACAGATGCATCATGCAGCTGGGGGAGCACATGTTCAACAGGATGGGGTCTGATGTGACCAAACATGACTACATCAGACAGAAGATGAGAGAAGTAGGCAGACTTCTTCTTGAAGCAAGGAAGATTACCCCACTGAGAACAATGGTAGACTTCTTCATACCAGCAAAATTCAAACATGTCATAGCAGCAGTTAAAGTTGTGTCTGGGTATGATGAAGAGAAAAACTCCTACCGCATTCCTTCTTTAGCTCTCAAACTTGGGCATTCTTTAAACAAGATATCTAGCATTGTTGAGAGTAATGCCATGATGAATGGAGATCATGAGCGTGCTGAGTGTGCCCGAGACTTCAGGAAAATACACCAGGCAAGGTGGAATGAGTACATTTCTGCTGGTGCTATAACTACATTGAAAGAAGCCAAGTGGAACACACCACAGATCATTCCTTTCACTCAGGATGTCAAAGTCCTGCACACACATCTTGAAAAGAAACACAATGAGCTCCTAAGTAAGCTCAGATCTTGCCCTTCTGCTGACAACTACGCTGCTCTAGCCAAGGTCACGCTGTCCCAGGTCATCCTGTTCAACCGAAGGAGAGAAGGTGAAGTATCCCGGATGCTTTTGTCAGCTTTTAAAAGCAGGGATTCTTCTGAGCTACATAAAGACATTGCCATCTGTCTGTCTGAGTTTGAGAGGAAGCTGTGTCTGCACTTCACAAGAGTTGAGATCCGCGGTAAACGAGGGAGAAAGGTTCCTGTGCTCCTTAAGCCTTCCATGGTTTCTGCTTTGGAGCTGCTCGTTGAAATGCGTGAGCTTTGTGGTGTTCCAACAGAGAATCCCTTTATGTTTGCCAGATGTGGAGCAATGTCTGCCTACAGAGGAGGAGAGTGCATCAGCAAAGCTGCTTGCGAATGTGGCATAAAGAACCCTGAAGCACTGTCATCAACTAGGCTCAGGAAACACATAGCAACCATGTCTAAAATTCTTAACCTTGATGAGAATGAAGCAGACCAACTGGCTGATTTCCTTGGTCACGATATCAGAATCCACAGACAGTATTATCGGTTACCGGAGGGAACACTGCAGCTGGCAAAAATGAGTAAAGTCCTAATGGCCATGGAGAAAGGAACACTGTCTGACTACAAAGGAAAGAAACTTGATGACATTGAAATCGACCCAAATGGTATGAGTATACTTGCTCTGTGTGTATCTGTGCTGTACATATTTGCAAAACAATGCATATATTCATGTCACAGATGCTAGGTATAAGCAATAAATTGTTCATTTTTTGTTAATTAATTATTAAGAGCAACTTGAGGCCCAAGGTGATTCCATGTCAAGTGATGATGAGGAGGATTCCAGTGACCTATCTCAGACAACAGCACCAGCACCAGTACAGACTGATCAACTTGTTCAATCTGATCAAGCTGTTTCACAGGAGGATCAAGGTAAGCAAAATCTCTACATTGCACAAACAACAATAATCAAATCAACATGAATTAGCTATATATCCAGCAATGTCCAGACAAATTCAGCAATATCCAGACAAATTCAAAAAATATATGTATTAGGACAGTCTTGATTTGCTCTTTACTCACCGATTTAGTTGTAATAAGAATGTGTTATGAGAATTTACTTTTTAATTATTTCATAGGTTCTTCAAATGCTCCAAAAAAGAAATGGGAGGACAGTGAGGTAAAAGCAGTAGAGAGACACATGATGAGTTTCATCAAGACATGCAAAGTTCCTGGTAAGCAAGACTGTGAAAGATGCATTCACGCAGAGCCAGAAGCTTTGAAGCAGCGAACATGGACTGGTGTGAAAAATTATGTGCGGAACAGGATCACAACTCTTAAAAGAAAGGGTGGTTTGTAGGGAGGCACAAACACTTTAACACTTTGCACATTATGCTCTTTTTGTAAGAAATGGAGCTAAATTAAAAGAAATGAGGATGTAGAAATATTTTGTGGATGGAATGAAACCGAATATAAAGTAAAAAGTTAGAGTATAAGAAGGCTAATGAAGAAGCAGAGAATAGTAAGATAGTCCATTTTCTTTGTTCAGTTACAATGAAGTTGGATGAAATGTCATGTTAAACTTTTTGATATTTCTGTCATAGAGGGAGGGGAGAATGTAAAGATGATAAAAAAGGGAAGAGTGAATAGCTATACTGGACATGGGCTGTGGCTGGATGTAACCTATTGGTGAGAGTTGCCGTGTGCAGACGAGAAGAGCTGAAAACTGAGATGTGATGTCAGACACTTTCTGCTTCCCGTAGTGACGCAGAGCCAGAAGCTTTGAAGCAGCGAACATGGACTGGTGTGAAAAATTGTGCGGAACAGGATCACGACTCTTAAAAGAAAGGGTGGTTTGTAGGGAGGCACAAACACTTCAACACTTTGCACATTATGCTCTTTTTGTAAGAAATGGAGCTAAATTAAAAGATGTGAAGATAAAAGTGTAGACATTAAAAATAAGAGACGCTCACGCTGTTTGCATACTTTACCACAGCTGAAGTGGAAAAAATTCATTATTTTCCAAATACACCGATATTTCAGAGTAATGCCATGATGTATGGAGATCATGAGCGTGCTGAGTGTGCCCGAGACTTCAGGAAAATACACCAGGCAAGGTGGAATGAGTACATTTCTGCTTGTGCTATAACTACATTGAAAGAAGCCAAGTGGAACACACCACAGATCATTCCTTTCACTCAGGATGTCAAAGTCCTGTGAAGTGGAAAAAATTAATTATTTTCCAAATACACCGATATTTCAGAGACATTTTCATTCAATACATGCACTGCTTAATACAGTGTCTGTTTGTACAAGAATAAAATTCAACATAAGCCTAAATACCAGTGAAGTGGGGTGTACATTGTTTTATTTTGATGTTATAAAGAACAGATTTGTGATCCTTAGTGGAACTGAAGGTGTGAGAAGAAACATGAAACGCACGTGATCGTTGTCAATCGGTGTACTCTGCCAATCGTGGATTAGCTGTGTCATCAGCAGAGCTCGTGAGTCGCTCTGGAGAATCTGCTCTGGCTGTGTCCTCCTGCTCTCCAATCGCTCTCGCTATACTCTGATGCCTTATGGCACAGTCACGGGGGTCGCTGTCTGAAGTCGGACACAAGTTCTAACCGTCAAGCACTGCTCAAGTTAGCCGCTGATCGTTCTGTGCAGCGCTGCATGAAGTCCAACAAGCCTAATGTAAAGGGGCTGGAAAGAGGAGAGAATGTAAAGAGGGAGGAGAGAATGTAAAGAGGGAGGAGAGAATGTAAAGAGGGAGGAGAGAATGTAAAGAGGGAGGAGAGAATGTAAAGAGGGAGGAGAGAATGTAAAGAGGGAGGAGAGAATGTAAAGAGGGAGGAGAGAATGTAAAGGGGACGTAAAGAGGGAGGAGAGAATGTAAAGGGGACGTAAAGAGGGAGGAGAGAATGTAAAGAGGGAGGAGAGAATGTAAAGGGGATGTAAAGAGGGAGGAGAGAATGTAAAGGGGACGTAAAGGGGACGTAAAGAGGGAGGAGAGAATGTAAAGGGGACGTAAAGGGGACGTAAAGAGGGAGGAGAGAATGTAAAGAGGGAGGAGAGAATGTAAAGGGGACGTAAAGAGAATGTAAAGAGGACGTAAAGAGGGAGGAGAGAATGTAAAGGGGACGT
The DNA here is from genome assembly GCA_033150135.1 of Gobio occitaniae. Classification (NCBI taxonomy): domain Eukaryota; kingdom Metazoa; phylum Chordata; class Actinopteri; order Cypriniformes; family Gobionidae; genus Gobio; species Gobio occitaniae. The sequence goes on from JARQWZ010000211.1 coordinate 12,171, forward strand.
AAAGAGAATGTAAAGAGGACGTAAAGAGGACGTAAAGAGAATGTAAAGAGGACGTAAAGAGGGAGGAGAGAATGTAAAGGGGACGTAAAGAGGGAGGAGAGAATGTAAAGGGGACGTAAAGAGGGAGGAGAGAATGTAAAGGGGACGTAAAGAGAATGTAAAGAGGGAGGAGAGAATGTAAAGAGGACGTAAAGAGGGAGGAGAGAATGTAAAGGGGACGTAAAGAGAATGTAAAGAGGACGTAAAGAGAATGTAAAGGGGACGTAAAGAGAATGTAAAGGGGACGTAAAGAGGGAGGAGAGAATGTAAAGAGGGAGGGAAGAAAAGCATTAGGCTTGTTGGACTTCATGCAGCGCTGCACAGAACGATCAGCGGCTAACTTGAGCAGTGCTTGACGGTTAGAACTTGTGTCCGACTTCAGACAGCGACCCCCGTGACTGTGCCATAAGGCATCAGAGTACAGCGAGAGCGATTGGAGAGCAGGAGGACTCAGCCAGAGCAGATTCTCCAGAGCGACTCACGAGCTCTGCTGATGACACAGCTAATCCACGATTGGCAGAGTACACCGATTGACAACGATCACGTGCGTTTCATGTTTCTTCTCACACCTTCAGTTCCACTAAGGATCACAAATCTGTTCTTTATAACATCAAAATAAAACAATGTACACCCCACTTCACTGGTATTTAGGCTTATGTTGAATTTTATTCTTGTACAAACAGACACTGTATTAAGCAGTGCATGTATTGAATGAAAATGTCTCTGAAATATCGGTGTATTTGGAAAATAATGCGTTTATTCCACTTCAGCTGTGGTAAAGTATGCAAACTTAGCATGAGCGTCACTACGGGAAGCAGAAAGTGTCTGACATCACATCTCAGTTTTCAGCTCTTCTCGTCTGCACACGGCAACTCTCACCAATAGGTTACATCCAGCCACAGCCCATGTCCAGCACAGCTAATATAAAGGATGAATAGAGGGAGTGAATGTAAAGAGGATGAAAAGAGGGAGGTGTAAAGCGGGTGAAAAGAGTGCGGAGTAGAGTTAAAGAGGATGAAGAGGAGGAGTAAAGCGGGTAAAAAGATGGAGGAGTAGAGTTAAAGAGGATGAAGAGGAGTAAAGAGGGAGGAGAGAATGTAAAGGAGGAAGTAGAGAGATTTTGAAGAAGGGTAGATGAGGAAGTACAGAGGATAGTTGGGCATTGAGAAGCATTTCCACCTCCAAGTTAATATTTCATTGTTCTTTAAAAAAATATATAAATTTTGTCATAAACTGCAATGTGCACGTTCAACATAATGTGTCCAAGAATGTTAATAATAATAAAGAGTCATTTAATCGGAGTGTGTGTGTCACTCGAGTCCGCAAAGGGTAATTTAATCGGAGTGTGTGTCTCTCGAGTCCCCAAAGGGTCATTTTAATCGGAGTGTGTATGTCACTCGAGTCCTCAAAGGGTCATTTAATCGGAGTGTGTGTGTATCTCTTGAGTCCCCAAAAGGTCATTTAATCGGAGTGTGTGTGTCACTAGAGTCCCCAAAGGGTCATTTAATCAGAGTGTGTGTGTCACTCGAGTCCCCAAAGGGTCAATTAATCAGAGTGTGTGTGTCACTCGAGTCCCCAAAGGGTCATTTAATCGGAGTGTGTGTCACTCGAGTCCCCAAAGGGTCATTTAATCGGAGTGTGTGTATCACTCGAGTCCCCAAAGGGTAATTTAATAGGAGTGTGTGTGTGTCACTAGAGTCCCCAAAGGGTCATTTAATAGGAGTGTGTGTGTCATTAGAGTCCCCAAAGGGTCATTTAATCGGAGTGTGTGTGTATCTCTTGAGTCCCCAAAAGGTCATTTAATCGGAGTGTGTGTGTCACTAGAGTCCCCAAAGGGTCATTTAATCAGAGTGTGTGTGTCACTAGAGTCCCCAAAGGGTCATTTAATCGGAGTGTGTGTATCACTCGAGTCCCCAAAGGGTCATTTAATCGGAGTGTGTGTCTCTCGAGTCCCCAAAGGGTCATTTTAATCAGAGTGTGTGTGTCACTCGAGTCCCCAAAGGGTCATTTAATCGGAGTGTGTGTGTCACTATTTTTATTTGTATAGAGTTTTTTGACAATTACTACACTTTACAGAAGAACATGACTAATGTCTTAAAACCCCAGTGTGTAGCCAAAGATGACTCTGGTGAGGAAAACTCCTTAAGATGTTTTTGTGATAATGATTAGTTTACAGTCGATGCAGCCGGTGGTCAGTGAAAGGTTCTCTGCCATGAAGTGAAGTCTGTTTTATTTCTATAGCGCATTATACAATGCAGATGGTTTCAAAGGAGCTTCACACACATAAAATAACTTGCAAATTTCAACAATTATGAAATGACTTCTGTAGAGCTGTTTAACAGTTGAAATTGAAGACAATAGTGTCATTATTCAGCTCAATTCTGTTCATCTTTTGCTTCTGATAGTCAATCAGTCAAATCAATAATATTTCTGAATGTTAATTGCCATTCCCCAACTGAGCAGCCAAAGGCACTTGATCTCAAGCTACAAATCAGACAAAAAAATGTAGGCTACCCATTTACAGTGATCTTGAAGAAAAGAAGAAACCCAGTTACTCTCTCACACCTGTATCTCTGCACTAGCTTGATTTCACTGTCCAGTATTGGAACTTTGAATTGTAATATTCTACTTCTGTCTTCTTAGGATAAATAATATATAACATCTCAACAATGTCCTGAAAGTATACCTTAACCAGAGTATGTGTATCACCAATGTCCTCAAAGTATGACTTCATCAGAGTTTGTGTATCACCAATGTCCTCAAAGTATGACTTCATCAGAGTTTGTGTATAATGTCCCCAAAAGTGACATATAAAATAATGTCCCTAAAGTGAAGGTAAAAAATCAGGTCTTTAAGGAAGGCTTTTATTGATAAAATCAAGTGATATTTGTGATCACAGCTTCTCCAGCAGTGCAGTCATATCTTTCTTTTGTCTCTAGACCCTTCAGAAAGGGGTGTCCCTAAAGGTAGGGTTTCCAGTCATACGTCCTCACATTGTGGTTAAGTAGGTATGTGTGTGTGTGTGTGTGTGTGTGTGTGTGTGTGTGTGTGTGTGTTGTAGTAGTAAAGAGAGAGAATGGGAGAAGGAAGTCTGTGTGAGGTGGACCTGGTCACCACAGACCCAAATCTTCTCAGCTGTTGCTACTGTCATATGCTGCACTGTCTCTTCATGTGACACATTATGTTTGGCACATTGTATGGGTCACTATATCATGACAAGGTAATACAATGTGTAATCAAGTGATGACTGATTAACAGTAATGTAAATGCTAAATGTCCTAATACCTGTTGATACTACAACAAGGCAAAGTATATGTTCTTAACCTTGCAGTTTTTCACATATCATGTATGACTAAATTTCCCGCCGGTCCCCCTAGGGAGAGCCCTCCCACATAATAAATCCCAATTTAACCACTGGCCGTGTCTTGTTTTATAAACAAGGTTCGGGAGAAGCACGTTCAGATAATTGACACAGGTGGAGAGCACTCATCTAATCAACAATAGAGGTATATATGGAGAAGCACGCAGAGAGTGAAAGAACGCATAGAAGCCAGTGTAAGTGTTTTTTCTAATTACTCAGTTTGCTGTATTTGCTCAGCGCATTAAACGCTATCAAGTGGATACATTTCGATTCTGTAGTTATTTTTGGATTTATAATTTTACTGGTTAAGATAATTGTATTTGAATTATAATCAGTGCTGGTTTTGCCGTCAGCACTCAAATATTATTGCAGGATATTCGCAGACTAGTGAGTGATAGTTTCGCTTTGGAGCTGAGCCATTGACAGGCTGTTGCCTTGATTGTCTGGAGAATTACAAAGGTGGACAGAACATATATAAGCTCAGGTCGATCAGTTAGTTGCTCAGGAGAAGCACGCAGAGAGTGAAAGAACGCATAGAAGCCGTGTGTAAGTGTTTTTTCTAATTACTCAGTTTGCTGGATTTGCTCAGCGCATTAAACGCTATCAAGTGGATACATTTAGATTCTGTCGTTATTTTTGGATTTATAATTTTACTGGTTAAGATAATTGTATTTGAATTATAATCAGTGCTGGTTTTGCCGTCGGCACTCAAATATTATTGCGGGATATTCGCAGACTAGTGAGTGATAGTTTCGCTTTGGAGCTGAGCCATTGACAGGCTGTTGCCTTGATTGTCTGGAGAATTACAAAAGCGTCCTCACCTGTTCTGAATGTAGTGATTAGCATCTATTTAATACGCTCGTTAACGCTGGTGCGGAAGCGTCAGCGGGAGCGTTCAGCCTCCTCGTGTGAAGACCGAAGAGTGTAAAGAACATCGACTCTACTCTGCGCGACTCCACTCGAGCAAGGACACGACAAGGCACTTAATAGTTTTCCTTCTGCTTTGTCCACTTTTGTGTTTTCATCTGTTTATTTCTCTAAACCGTATTCACTATGTGCTTCCAAATTGCTACTATTATCACATACACCCGTAAGTCACGCTCATTACATTCTAGGCGACGTAATCCGAATAATCTGCAAAGGGTACCTATTTCCTCTGCTACATTAATGTCCATTCCAATTGGTCTGTGGAATTGCCAGTCTGCTGTAAACAAATCAGACTTTATTCCATCTATTTCCGCTCATTCATGTCTCAGTCTCATGGCTCTAACTGAAACCTGGATCAAACCAGAAGACACTGCCACTCCTGCAGCCCTCTCAAATAATTTCACTTTTTCACACACCCCACGCCCGATTGGAAGGGGTGGAGGTAATGGTTTGCTCATCTCAAATGATTGGAAATTTGAGCCCATTCCTTCTCTATCTGGCAACTGCTCATTTGAATCACACTCAATCACTATCACTCACCCGGCTAAAATCCATGTTGTAGTTATTTATCGCCCTCCAGGTCAACTGGGGAACTTCTTGGAGGAGTTGGATATTTTACTCTCTCACTTCCCTGAGGATGGCACTCCTCTGGTACTGCTAGGCGACTTCAACATCCACCTTGATAAACCCCAGGCTGCTGACTTCATCACTCTTCTGACCTCATTTGACCTTAAGCGAGTATCTACTACAGCTACTCACAAATCAGGTAACCATCTGGACCTGATCTACACACGCTGCTGCTCCACAGACAACACTTTAGTTACTCCACTGCACACCTCAGATCACTTTCTCATCACTCTTAACCTCATACTGACTCCGGACACAACACGCACTCCTCCGCAGATCACCTTTCGGCGTAATCTACGCTCGCTCTCTCCCTCCCGTCTATCCACTATGGTTTCATCCTCACTCCCTCCACCTGCTCAGTTCTTAGCACTAGACACTAACAGTGCTACTGACACTCTTTGCTCCACTCTAACATCCTGCTTAGACAACCTCTGTCCCCTTTCATCCAGGCCAGCCCGCACCACCCCCTCTGCCCCCTGGCTGTCCGATGTTCTTCGTGAACATCGCTCTGGACTCCGGGCGGCAGAGAGGAAGTGGCGCAAAACTAAAAACGCTACTGACCTAACCCTGTATCAGTCTCTTCTCGCTTCTTTCTCTACTAATGTCTCCACTGCTAAAACTACATACTACCACAACAAAATCAACAACTACTCCAACTCTTGTGCACTTTTCAAAACATTCTCTTCGCTCCTTTGTCCTCCTCCCCCCCCTCCTTCGTCAAACCTTACAGCTGATGACTTTGCATCATTCTTTACAAACGAAACCTCTTCCATCAGCAGCCAATTCTCCACACCACAAACCGACACACACATCTCAATGACCATCACACCCACGCTCCCCTCCTTCTCTCTGCTCTCTGAAGCAGATGTCTCCAAACTCATCCTTTCCAATCATCCCACTACATGTCCGCTTGATCCTATCCCCACTCACCTCCTTCAGGCCATTTCTTCTTCTGTTACTCCTGCACTCACTCACATTGTCAACATCTCTCTTCACACCGGGACTTTCCCCACAGCATTTAAGCTGGCTCGGGTAACCCCACTGCTTAAAAAACCCTCTCTAAACCCAGCACTTTTAGAAAACTACAGACCGGTATCCCTTCTACCTTTCATTGCAAAGACACTTGAGCGGGCTGTGTTTTATCAGCTCTCTACGTTTCTTGAACAGAACAATCTCCTGGACATCAACCAATCCGGTTTCAAAAGCGGCCACTCAACTGAAACTGCCCTGCTCCCAGTTACGGAGGCACTGAGACGGGCAAAAGCAGCCTCCAAATCCACAGTACTTATCTTACTGGATTTGTCTGCTGCTTTTGACACAGTTAATCACCAGATCCTCCTGGCAACTCTCATGAAGATGGGCATCTCGGGAACCGCTCTCCAGTGGTTCAAGTCTTACCTCTCAGGTAGGTCCTTCAGGGTGTCATGGAGAGGTGAAGTGTCTAAGTCACATCATCTAGCTACTGGAGTTCCCCAGGGCTCAGTGCTTGGACCACTTCTCTTCTCCATCTACATGTCATCATTGGGATCGGTCATTCAGAAACATGGCTTTTCCTATCACTGCTATGCCGACGACACTCAACTCTACTTCTCATTTCAACCTGATGATCCATCAGTTGGTGTTCGTATCGCTGCCTGCCTAACAGACATTTCAGCCTTGATGAAGGAACACCACCTGCAACTCAACCTTGCATAGACAGAACTGCTTGTGGTCTCAGCCAAACCAGCACTGCATCACAATCTCTCCATTCAGCTAGGATCATCAACCATAACTCCGTCCAGGACAGCCAGGAACCTTGGGGTTGTGATTGATGATCAGCTAAAATTCACTGACCACATCACTGCAACAACCCGGTCCTGCAGATTTGCACAATTCAACATTAGGAAGGTTAGACTCTTCCTATCAGATCATGCCACACAACTACTGGTCCAAGCTCTTGTTCTCTCCAGACTGGACTACTGTAATGCTCTTCTTGCGGGCCTTCCGGCATGCACTACCAAACCCTTGCAACTGATCCAGAATGCAGCGGCGAGGTTGGTCTTTAGTGAACCGAAGAGAGCACACGCCACGCCTCTCCTCATCAGTCTGCACTGGCTACCAATAGCCGCTCGCATTAAATTCAAGGCACTGGTGCTCGCCTTCAAAACATCCACTGGCTCTGCACCAATATACCTAAACTCGCTCGTTCAGACTTACACACCCTCCAGGAACTTGCGTTCTGCCAGTGAACGACGCCTTGTGGTGCCATACCAGAGAGGCATGAAATCGCTGTCACGGACCTTTTCCTGGACCATTCCCACCTGGTGGAATGACCTGCCTATCTCAATTCGTGCGGCCGAGTCTGTAGCCATTTTCAAAAAACGTCTAAAGACACATCTTTTCCAGCAACACCTGACCGATCGAGAATAACACTCATCATTCTATTCATTGTCTGTCTGTCTAATTTATTTAAAAAAAATAAATAAAAAAAAAATAATTATGTTCTGTGCTAGACTAACTGAGACTTGTTACAGCACTTGCATATTGCTGATATTGTTGCCCTTCGACTGCTCTAGCTGCTTCTATTGCCCTCATTTGTAAGTCGCTTTGGATAAAAGCGTCTGCTAAATGACTAAATGTAATGTAAATGTAATATATACACGCAGCAGTCCTACCTCTGTTTGTTGACAGTTATCAGCAACCCTTCCACCACCCCTTCGCCACACCTTTTTACTCTAAAACCACTTACATATACGGGGGGTACTCTGGGTTCGGGCCTAATTCCGAGCTCGAAGCCCTCCCCCCGGACAGTACGCCAAATACGCATTGAATTACTCTCTATAAATTATATTTAAGAGCGAACTCGTGAATTCAGTGTAAACGCCCACTGTTGGGATTGGCTGGCATCTTTGCATTTGAAATGCGTATTATATATGGAACCCCTCTCAAATACTTTTCTATGTTTGTTTTTATATTACAGCTGTCAAGATTAACGAATCGTGAAAGTGTTGATTATACCATTATTTTTAGATCTTTTTCCATCACATGAAAGGCCGCAGTGATGAGCATTGAGTAGACAGACAATCTGTTTATTGTGTGAATGCAGTGATCTCGTCATTGCAACGTTATTTCTCTCACAAAATGCTTTCACCACAACTAAAAGCAAACACAATATCGATATGAATACAGTAAGAGCTTCGTTGTGCAGCATAACAGCATCATTCATTATTACGGGAGTTTGGGCAAGTGTGCTGATATACTCGCAATGTGTGATTGACAGCTTTGAACATTATAAAGATCGCTCTCTGTAGTTTAATCACAATTTAAATAACAGATATTTTTCTTGCTACTAAGAAAAACAATGTGAAGTTGATTGTTTAGTCACTGGCTTGATTCACTGATTCATAAACAGTATTAAACGATTTAGAAAGAAAGTCTGTGTGAACTTGAATAATTAGCTACACATCAGAATTAATGAACAATGTTACTTAACTTAATGTTACTTTTACTTCTGTAAAGCCTGTGCTGACACTGTGACTGAATTAAATGTAAAAAATAAACAGAATCCATTTTCTCCAAATTCTCTGGGCAGGTAAAGCAGAGAAAGGAGAGGTTACCTTTCCCCGCATGATGACATATAGGGAAGATTCCAGATTGGGCCATCTAAGCTTTCATTTTCTCAAAGGCAGAGTAGGATACCCAGGGCTTGGTTTACACCTATCTCTATTTATAGCCACTGGGGGACCATAGACAGACTAGGGGAACTCATAGTAATGTTAAAAAACCTCATAAAGGGACCTTTTCATGTCATGTGACCTACAAGCGTGTGCACCACAACTTTGAAAAGCCATGGCAACAGCACCAGACAAAAAGATGTCTGCATACTTCCGGGTCAAACGTAAGTTTAATCATTGTTAAAAATCATTGTTGAAAGAAAGGCACCAGGGCGGGGTGCTGAGAACCGGCACAGGCTGTCCCAAGAAACCAATCGTCCAACCGCGAAGGTTTGGGACACGGTGGAGGGTTCCATTCGAGCCTGGCACTTGCGGCAGCCCGGGAAAGCATGGCCGTGAGCTCTGGATCAGACCCGGGCAACGCTACCACACCCGAAGTCGGCAACGCAGCCGAATCTTCATCTCCAGAGGACATTAGCTCGTCCCCCGATGCAGCTTTTGAAATCATGTCCTCAGCCGGAGCCCCGAAAGTCACGGCCCGCACCCCATGGGAAGGACCGGGCCATTCCTGCAGCAGCTCCACTGGCGTAGCGGAGGGGGGAGGGGCCCAAGGAGCCTTTTGACCCGTTGGGGAAGCCCTCACAGTAACACTCAGGTCTCCACCAAAGGCATCAGCCAAAGTAGCAGCCCTCTGCTTTGCAGCGGGAGGACCACTAAATCGGGGGATGCGCAATGGGACTCTACCCTGTTTGAGGTAAATTATTCGAGCCTAGTCCGTAATACTGTGATGGTCATGTTTCCGCAGTGGGAACATGAGTCATTCACAAACGCCGCCTCAGCATGCTGAACGCCCAAACACGTGAGACAGCGACCATGACCGTCAAATGGGGACAGAAAACGACGGCATCCAGAAACACACGGTTTGAATGACATCTAGAAAAAGATGCAGGGTCAAACCGTGTTGCTTTTTTAGAAGGAAACTGCTCTTTTAGAAGTGCTGAAGCACTCAGGGAGATGGCCGCGGCTCACAGCAGTCCGATAATGCAAGCCTGCGTGTGAGCACTCAAACAAGGAAAACGTCCAGCCAACCAACACAGCAACTGAAGTGTTCAATGAAGCAGCAACTCGCTAACTCGCGCCGTCACACCAGCATCCGGGAAACAGAGCAATCCTTCTTGAGACTCGTTTAACACTCTTCATTTGCTGTCTTCATGCAGCTTGAAGACAGCAAACCATTCGGCTCCAAAGTTGAAAGCGAGGATGCGGTATTCCACTTCTGTATTTATACAGAGGACCACATGCCAAAGGTTATTGGCTCGTTTTTATACACTCTAAGTAGATTGTTCTCTGAAAATGATCCCCAATTCATCGGTCAGTTCCGACGTACGTCGAACGTGACCAACTGAAAGGGAACTGGCAGAACAGCAAGTTATTTGGCTAATATTAATTTTCATGGTATCCCGAGGGGAAGAAAAAAGAAGTGGTAGCAGCTACAAATGAAGTATTAAAACATAATTCAATCAGGTAAATCTATAAGCATAAAAAGTTCATGGGTGTAGGATTCATGACTTTACAAACATTTGACATATTAAATAAATACCATTCAGTGTCTATTTCAATGTGCAGCAGCCTTTTCCTCATAGTCTAATGCTCTTTTCACATAATGTTCTCTAATCCAACCTATTACATTTGTGAATTAGGGTAGTGAAATTAACACTTGACTTCTACTCAGGTCAACAGCAAGAAGGCAGTGGCTCGCAAAACACCAGCACCGCTTACAGATGAAGAGGAGATGGAGGAAGAATATTGAAATACAACAGGAAAAAGAACTTTTCCTTTTATAACTTTTTTTTTGCTTTTGTATTTAGCACATAAAGATAAATTGTGAATAATTTGTATTTATTTAACACCTGTGGTGTATGGCATAGATTTTAGACCACCCTTCCATCTGGTATTCTTCAATTCCATATAGTAACCAGATAGTTTCATTTTCAGAAGGTGCGGTGATGGGAATATGCATATCAATGCATCCAATCACATTGGAAATCCTAAAAGAAATTCAAATTATTAGGTTACTTCCAGAGGTTGCAACAAGATATCAAGTGAACATAATTTAACCGACACCACTGACCGGCAATCCTGTGAAACTCCTCTTTGATGCTCTCATGGGTTTGTGCCCAGGAAACAACACAAACATATTCAGAAAGAGCTCACGTGAGAGTGAGGCAAACTCTCTGCATACAGCGGCATTACTAATATGCTCTGCATCCCTGATAATAGAAAACTATCATTAAAAAATGGTATTGTTCAAATAAATATGCATGTGGATATAGCAGGCAAAAACAAATCCTCTTCTGACATGAATGTAACTCTCTACAAATTATTGCAGCCTCCTCATCTACAGGATCCTATTATTTATCATTTTGACGGTGTCCTCTTGATGAAAATATTCGCAGTTGTAGCAATTATGGGTGCAGACATAGTTAATGAATCTTCCAATGATTCGATCAAATGAACATCCCCGTTCACAAAGCACAATTCAGCTCCAGGAAATCGAACATCGATCACGAGGGAGATGGGGGCTTGATTCTGCCCGGAGCTACTAGTTCTGACTTCCTATGGACTCGCCACCAAACTCAGTTAAAAGAGGACAAAGGGCTCGTGGTTGTCACAAGACAAAGAAACAACCAGACCTCTGTCTTTGCAATGACCGGTAAATGAACTCCACGACACAGCAAAAACTCCAAGTAAGCTCACAGAAACTGTTAGCTTATGGAGTACATCAAATAACTGATTATTGGACTTTCATTCAAATAGCCTTCGACATAACTTGTTAGTGTGTTTACAACTAATACACGTTAGTTAGACTATTAGGCATGTATATTACTCACAATTCATGCAATTATGTAACTATTGAATGAGTGGATGAAAAAGCATTGTGTTTGATACCGGTGTGTTCGTATGGGTATAATCCAACAGATGAGCTGAATGAAATCTTTATAGAATTGATCATGTCCTTATAGTAAGAAATTAGGTCTAAATTTACTCTCTGCTTAAGAGCAGGAAACTAAATTCTATAGTTAACCCAATTTTGTGGGAGGGGTGGAGACACAGTCACCCCTGAAGCCTAATTGGCCAGAACCCATCCAGGGGATGGGCAAATGTTTGAGTTTAATCTCAGAACACGAACGAAAAGTTCAGTTCTGTACAGTTCAGACCAGAAGCAGTGCAGAGTTCAGCACAAGTTCGGTTCCAGTTCGGTTCGAGCTGGTTCGCGGCCTGTTCGCAGTTCAGAGATGAGCTAAGTCCTAGCAGTTTGACCAGAGTGAGTTCTGAACGGAGAGCTCCCAGGAGACGATCTGACGATCGTGACAGACCAATACAGAGAAAATGGGTTAACAACGATTTCATTCAGGCCATCTGCTTTTCTCTCACTTTCCTTTCTTTTACTTAAAGTTTATTTTATTTCCGTTAAGTCTCGGGTTCTATTAAGTTTCGCCACAAAATTCTCTCAACAACGAGTTTCTAACAGCGCGCTCCAACTTCAAACAACGCCCGCAAGCCTTCCATCCAGCCGCCAACACCCCACGTGTTTGGCTTCCCCAGACGTCGACCAGACCTTCAGCCAATCAAAGATCCGGGAAAATCCCTGTCCAGCCAGGAAAAGGGAACCCCCCCTTGTCAGACGACACGCGAAACACAAACGCAAGTAAGGCCTTTTTGATTCCAAGCTGAACTGGTGCATTAGATCAAATGTAATAACCCTGCCTAAGAAACGATAGGAGGTTAAATTACTGATCAATGGTTTCTTCAGGTCATGTTTCATAAATGCATAGATTGCTTAGGATTTCATAATTTCTCTCTCTTAGAACTCATTCTTTCCTCACCTTCTTCCTTTCTGCAACGTGTGAATGTGCGAGCGTGTGTGTTTATGTTAGATATTAGTTTGATGTGTTAGATTAATCAATAAAGTTCCGTTTGTATTCAAAGATAACTGTTCTTGTGTTATGTGCTTATCAATTTAATGTCTTGAACTGCCGATCTAAGTTACCTGGCTGTTAAATAGTGTTTCACTATTGTTCGGATATTAATATCCGCTGCAGAGTTGATATTTACGGCCCGTTCAAATGAACGCTAGAAGAGTCATTTGCTCGGCTGTAAAATAGACTCTCAAAATTCCCTATGAATTCATTAAATTCATTCATTTGAGCTAAATATACATG